>VSMD01122381.1:0-25916 GCA_008750895.1 Mirza zaza
TTTTTTTGAGACAGAGTTTCACTTTATTGCCCAGGCTAGAGTGAGTGCCGTGGCGTCAGCCTAGCTCACAGCAACCTCAAACTCCTGGGCTCAAGCAATCCTGCTGCCTCAGCCTCCCAAGTAGCTGGGACTACAGGCATGCGCCACCATGCCCGGCTAATTTTTTCTATATATATTTTTAGTTGGCCAATTAATTTCTTTCTATTTATAGTAGAGATGGGGTCTCGCTCTTGGTCAGGCTGGTCTCGAACTCCTGAGCTCAAACGATCCGCCCACCTCGGCCTCCCAGAGAGCTAGGATTACAGGCTTGAGCCACCGCGCCCGGCCTAATTTTCTATCTTTTAAAATACACCATTTACACGTGCCATGTGATAGGATGTAATGAGAAGAACACAGCAGGGCGACCAATGCTGCATCACCTGGATCTAATCACAAGGAACACCAGACAGCAAGGCCAAGGCACTGTTTCAGATTAAAGGGAACTAATGGGACATGACAACTAAATGCAACGCATGATCCTGGATTGGATCCTGGGTCAGGGATGAAAAGTTATAAAGGGCATTATTGGGAAAATTAATGAACTTGGAATATAAATTCTTGATTAAATAATAGCAGTGTTTCAACAGTAAATCTTCTGGCCGGGCCTGGTGGCTCACACCTGTAATCCTAGCACTCTGGGAGGCCAAGGCAGGTGGATCGCTCGAGGTCAGGAGTTCGAAACCAGCCTGAGTGAGACCCCATCTCTACTAAAAATAGAAAGAAATTAATTGACCAACTAAAAATATATATACAAAAAATTAGCCGGGCATGGTGGAGCATGCCTGTAGTCCCAGCTACTCGGGAGGCTAAGGCAGCAGGATTGCTTGAGCCCAGGAGATTGAGGTTGCTGTGAGCTGACGCCACCGGCACTCACTCTAGCCTAGGCACAAAGTGAGACTCTGTCTCAAAAAAAAAAAAAAAAAAAACAGTAAATCTTCGTGTTTTAATAATTGTATCGAGGTTATGTTGAGAGTATTCCTGTTCTCAGAGAACGCACACTAAAGTATTTGAGGGTAATGGGTAAGGGATATCTCCAACCTATTTTAAAATGGATCAGAGAGAGAGAAAAAATGAACAATCAAATTTGAGGAAATGTAAACAATATGTGAATTTAGGTAAGCGGTATGTGACAGTTCCTTGCGCTATTCTTGCAACACTTCTGTAACTTGGAAATTATATAAAAAGTTACAAAAGGCTCATTCATTTTATTAAAAGTTCATTTTTTTTCAAATAAATAAATAAATAAAATACACCATTTACTTAAATAGGAAAAGAAAAAGGAAATACCCTGATATCAAGAATAAAATAAGGATGCCCACATCAATTCAACATCATCCTGGAAGTTCTAGCCATTACAATAAGCCAACAAAAGCCTAAAAAGCATAAAGATCAGAAAGGAAAAAATAAAACTGTACCATTTACAGATGATATAATCCCAGGGGATCTAAAAATGACTAGAACCAATAAAACAAATTTAGCAGAGTCATAGGATGGAAGGTTTATAAGTAAAAATCAATTGTAGTTTTATAGACTAGCAAGAAGTAACCAGAAACTAAAATTTTAAAAATTCCATTCACAGTAGCCGTAAAACACACACATGAACTACACAGAAAAATATTTAATGAAAGGCATCCAAGGCCCATACACTGAAAATTTTAAAATTCTGATAAGTCGTTTAAACACTCCTTTCTATTCCTCTCATCACCTGCCTCTCACTGGGGAAAAAAACGAAAAAAAAAGACATTTTGGCAACATGTAGCATTTAACAGATTAGAATGAGCCAGATTGTAATAAGCCCACTCATTTACTAGAAATTATTAAACACTTTACTATACAGTCATGCACCAAATAATGACATTTTGGTCAACCGCAGACCACATATATGATGGTGGTTCCATAAGATTTTAATGCCCTACTTTTACTGTACCTTTTCTATGTTTAGATACACAAATAGCACTGTGTTACAATGGCCTATGGTATTCAGTACAGTAACAGCTGCACAGGTTTGTTGCCTAGGAGCAATAAGCTATGCTATATAGCCTAGGTGTCTAGCAGGCTATGCCATCTAGGTTTGTGTAAGTTCCCTCTATGATGTTCACTCACACAACAAAATCGCCTAAAGACACGTTTCTCAGAATCTATGCCCATTGTTAAGTGACACATGACTGTACTCTAAATCAATGAATCAACATGGTTTGGTAAAAGGGCCAAACAAAACCTGATTCTTTGTTTTTTTTAATAAATATGGAAGTGTAGGGGGAATTAGTGCATCATTTTAGGAGCAATAAAGAGCTTTTAACAAGGTCACTCCCCCTCCTTGATAAATTCCTTTCCCCACAATAAATCATGAAAAAGGCTATAGCATGGAAAATACAGATCAAGATTATTCTATGATGTGTTATGTTTCAGGAAGAAACACATGCAGAAAAAGGGAAGTTGTAATACCAGAAAAAGTTGTCTACCCCCACCATCTCCACTTCAAGTACCCAAACACCCCAGTCACTGCCTCTGCTTCTTCAAATTCCCAGTCACTCCTCAGCTACTCTAATCTGGCTTGCAATACAGTCTTTCCCCAAAACTGCCCTTGCTAAAGGTCACCAGGAGCTCTTTGTCAATAAATCCACCGGTTATTTTTTAGTTCTAATCAAATTTCTCAAAAGCACTGGACATTGTTGACCACTTCCTCTTTGAAATACTAAACTCTTATTTGTAGCTTCTCTGATACCCTTCAAATTTTCCTCTCACTTCTTTGGTTGCTTCTTCTTAGACATTTTTGCCAGTTTATATATCATCTACCTTTTATTAATATTTAGTAGAGTTCTTCAGAACTGGGTTCTAGGCCCTCTTCTTTGACTATGCACCACTCCTCTTTAATTAATTCATCAACTCCCATGTCTTCAATACAATCTGGGTACTAACAACTATTTTTTTTCTCTAGCTCAGATTACAACTCTAGATCCATGTTTCTGTATATCCAATTGCCTCCTAGATATGTCTATATCAATCTCTTATAAAAATCTCAAATTTCATGTCTACTTATCTCCAAAAATTGTTCCTCCTATATCTTCCCATGTC
The DNA here is from genome assembly GCA_008750895.1 of Mirza zaza. Taxonomy (NCBI): domain Eukaryota; kingdom Metazoa; phylum Chordata; class Mammalia; order Primates; family Cheirogaleidae; genus Mirza; species Mirza zaza. The sequence goes on from VSMD01122381.1 coordinate 3,115, forward strand.
CCATACTTAATCAAGCCAGAAAACTGGAAATCATCCTTGACACTTTCCATTTTTTCAGTCTCCCAGCCAATCAGCCACAAAATCCAGACAATTCTGCCCCTCTACAAGGTTCTCAAAGCTATGTATTATTTTTGCCTTCTCTATTGCCTCCACTTTTTTTTTTTTAATCTCTGATCTGGATTTCTGTACTATTGCAGGAACTTCCCAAGAGATCTACTGATCTTTTCTTGCCATTTCTATTCCTAAAACCATTTCCCAGATTTATTATAGTTATCTACCTTTAAATGTAAATCTGATCAAGGCCGGGCGTGGTGGCTCAAGCCTGTAATCCTAGCACTCTGGGAGGCTGAGGCGGGCAGATTGCTCAAGGTCAGGAATGAATTCGAAACCACCCTGAGCGAGACCCTGTCTCTACTAAAAATAGAAAGAAATTAATTGGTCAACTAAAAATATATATAAAAAATTAGCCTGGCATGGTGGCACATGCCTGTAGTCCCAGCTACTCGGGAGGCTGAGGCAGAAGGACTGGTCAAGCCCAGGAGTTTGAGGTTGCTGTGAGCTAGGCTGACACCATGGCACTCTAGCCCAGGCAACACAGTGAGACTCTGTCTCAAAAAAAAAAAAAAAAAAAAGTAAATCTGACCATATATCCCTCTTACTTAAAATCCACTAATTATCTTGAAGGAAGCATGCTATTTCCAGCCATAAGGACCTTTACCTATCTTCCTCCAAATCACTTATCTAAATTAATTTCTACTCCTCTGTACAGCTTAAAACTTCCTTGACTGCCAAATCAGATCAAGTTGCCCTATTACCTCAGCAATATCTCAACAATTAGTTATGTAATAAATTATTTAATGTCAGCCTTCCCTGCTAAACTATAAAGTTTTGAGGAGGCGTCTATTTTGATTTTGTCCATCACCATATTCCCAAAGCAACAGATACTTTTCAAAACTGCTATATTGACTCTAGGTACATTTTGACTTATGAAAATATTTAATTAAAATAGAATTATCTTAAAATTCATTTCCATTATTGTCCATTTTTATTTTCATTTTAAAGACTTATTACCTTCAGGGACCAATTATTTTCCAAGTAAAATTTATAACAAATATTTCACTCAATCACTTTCCACGTATCATGTTTTACGGATTATAACTTTTACCAATAAGTTCTTTTATAAACATAATTTCTACAAAATGCAGTTTTACTGAGTTAAATTTCACATACATGAATATTAAGATTGTATTAATGAATCATTTAGTCAAGAAAATTTACCAGTTCTTAAATTAGAAGTTGTTTGGTCATGTGTTATTTTTATTGTTTTACCAAGTTTGATTTTCTCAGATAAAAGTTTTGAGGTTTTCAGCATTAACAAAAAAGATGCTTTGAAAAGGTTTTTTTTGTTTTGTTTTGTTTTGTTTTGTTTTTTGTGAGACAGAGTCTCACTCTGGTTGCCCGGGCTAGAGTGTCATGGCGTCAGCCTAGCTCACAGCAACCTCTAACTCCTGGGCTCAAGCAATCCTGCTGCCTCAGCCTCTCGAGTAGCTGGGAATACAGACATGTGCCACCATGCCCGGCTAATTTTTTCTATATATATTTTTAGTTGGCCAATTAATTTCTTTCTATTTTTAGTAGAAAAGGGATCTTGTTCTTGCTCAGGCTGGTTTCGAACTCCTGACCTTGAGCAATCCGCCTGCCTCGGCCTCCCAGAGTGCTAGGATTACAGGCGTGAGCTACTATGCCTGCCCGGCCGCTTTGAAAAGTTTTTGAACTCCAGAAAGTTTTGCAGTGGGCGACTTTAGCCAATTTTAATTAGTTTCCTTTTTGTATTAATCTACCAGTAGCAAGCACTGTGCACTGAATAGAAGACTGACAATATTTCTGCATTTTCACAAGTTGTTCATCCGTTTTTTATTAGTTATCTAAGAGAAAAGTGTAATTCCCCTTTAACTAGTTCAAAATTGTCCCAAAGTGGGAATAAAAAGAATGTCTTCACCAAAATGGCTGGGAAAAACATCCTAGAGTCAAATACCCTGTTGTATTCCCAGGGTCTAAAGGAATGACTGTTATGTCCAAAACCCTCCTTGCTGCCTTCCTCACCCCTAGGAAAAATATGAACAAAAAACAATAATTCTGAGAATTCAGAAATTACTTGTAATTTACTTTGAAATACCATAAGATTCCAAGATTTAGGTACACCCTTTTCTTTTGCAGAATGGCACGAACTATGATGCCAGACTGGCTGGGTTTGAATCTTGAGTCTGCCACTTACTAGTTCTGTGACACTGAACAAGTTACTTAACCCCTTTGTGACAGTTTATGAATCTACAAAATGAACGTAATACTAACACCTACCTCAAAGACCTACTGTGAGCATAGATTAACAAAAGTATGTAAAACAGACTAGTACTTGCCACATAGTAAGTGTTGCCTAAATGTTTACTACCATCATCACCATTTTGTCCTTGTCACTTTCCCATTTAGTCCCATTTTAAAAATTATGCAGGCCATAGGGCAGGGAAGGGAGGTGGTAAATTATTCTAAAAAGTAGAATCAAAATCATTAGGAACATGGGATCATCAAACATAACCTTCTATATCTAGAAAATTTGTATTACACAACCTATTGACTAACTTGCTATGTGCCAGAATAACCACCCCTAGCAATTCCATTCTAATTGTAATTTTTTGTTTCATTTTATTTTTTGAAGCAGAGTCTTGCTCCATTGCCCATGCTAGAGTGCCATAGCATTAGCCTAGCTCACAGCAGCCTCAAAATCCTGTGCTCAAGTAATACTGCCTCAGCCTCCTAAGTAGGTGGGACTATAGGCACGTGCCACCACACCCATCTACTTTTTTCTATTTTTTGCAGAAACAGTCTCACTCTTGCTCAGGTTTGTCTCAAACTCCTGACCTCAAGCAATCCCCCCAACCTTGGCCTCCCAGAGTGCTAGAATTACAGGCATGCGCCACCACCCCAGGTCTGTAATTTTTTATTTCTAAACTTGGCTCTGACCTATTTCCCCCTTGGCCCTGTAATATACTAGTGAAATCAATTCCTAAAATGGTCTGCATAAACAAGAGACTTGAAGGCCTACCAGAAATATTCACAACAGAAGGATGTTTAAAACTATGCTTTGATAAAAGAGAAATAAGAAAAAAATGTAATTTGATATTAATAGTAAGCATTATCATCTTAATGAATGAGTCCTAAGCATGGCCACTCCAGGGTGAGATGACTTAAATGGACATCCCATAAACCCAGGGCTTTAATATTTTTTTGTTCAACAATTCTAAATACACACATTGTTTTCAATGGCACAAATAAAATTTAAAACATACCATATAATCAAATTGAATAAAGAATGAAAATACTCTTACCGATTTTATCTTCTGAGTTTTAAAATTACCGAAACCTACCAAAACTTTTAATATGCATTAACATATAACTGCAATATAAATTTAAGATTGAAATAGTTTTTATTACACTAAAAAATATACAAACAATATACAAATCTCTTCAAACACAATAATCATCCATAGTTTTCTTTACCTAATAAGAGATTGAATGTCAACCAAATACAAGTATTATGTATGAAATAAACCTAACAGATATTTCTTTGCATTAAAGATCATTTTCTGAATTATACTTTACAAGCATGACAGCAACTATACATTTCATCATTTCTTCAATATCTTATGTAAGAGCATATATGCAGTAAGTGCTAAAAACGGGGGAAAAATTAAATAAACAATATTCCCAGATATGTAAACTACCTCCCCAGCATTTTGAATTCATTTAAATATTAGAAAAGTTATTCATCAATTTCAATTCTGACATTCCAATCACTGAACATGCAAAGCTTTATTTTGAAAAAAAAACCTCATACACTGTTGATGGAAGTATAAAATGATACAATCACTTTAGAAAAAGGTCTGGCAGTTTCTTAAAGGTTAAGTAGATATGGTTCTCTAGTACTATGCCCACAAAAAAACTTGTACAAGAATATTCATAGAAGCTTTATACACTATAGCCCAAATCTGAAAATTGCCCAGAAGCCATCAAAAGATAACAGATACACAAACTATGATATATTTATAATGGAATATTATTCAGCAACAAAAGCAATAAACTACTGATAAGAGGATGAACATAAATATTAAAAACATTAAAATGGATGAAAATATACATACTATATTCCAATTATATGAAAGTCTAGAACAGGCAAAACTTATTTATGATTTTTTAAAAATTGGAACAATGTTTGAGATCTTAGGAGATTATTAGGAAGGGGCAGAAGGGAATTTTCTGAGTTGATGAATATGTTCTAAATCTTTTTTTTTTTTTTTTGAGACAGGGTCTCACTGTGTTGCCTGAGCTAAAGGACAGTGGCATCATCATAGCTCACTGCAACTTCTAACTAGGCTCAAGCGATCTTCCTGCCTCAGCCTCCCAAGTAACTGGAACTACAGCCCCACGCCATTACACCTGGCTAATTTTTCTACTTTTTTGTAGAGACAGAGTCTCTATGTTGCTCAGGCAGCTCTCAAACTCCTAGCCTCAAGCAATTGTCCTACCCCAGCCTCCCAAAGTGCCATATTATAGGCGTGAGCCACAACACCCAGCCAATGTTCCAAATCTTGATAGAGATTTGACCAACACAGATGTAGTTAGTTATCTAAACTCATCAGATGGTACATTTAAGATCTGTGCATTTCACTGTATGCACAGATTTTACCTAAAAAAACACATGGGCACAAATATTGAACTCTAGTTAATAATATTCATGCTGAAGTGTGATGGATACTCAAGTCCTTTATATAAAATGGTGTATTTTTAAAATCTGTATTATTTTTATTGTTGTACAGTTATTTAATTCCCCCCCCCAAATATTTTCAATCTGCAGTTGGCTAACTCCTCAAATGTGGAACCTGCAGATAGAAGGCCAACTTTATATTCTGTTGGTAAATTCTTCTAATTCTACAACTTGTTTTAAAATAACATTTGTCTTAAAAAATGAATTATTGAGGGGGGAATAAAAAATATGAATTATTGCATGGACAGATGGATAAATATGTGATAAAGCAAATATAGTAAAACATTAATTGCAGAATCCAGGTGGTAGGCATATGAATACTTAACTACAAAATTCTTTCAATTATTTCTATATGTTTAAGAGGTTTCTTAATAAAATGTTAGGGAGAAAAATCTTTGTAACAGAGGTAAGTTCACACATAATTTTAAAACACAAAAGACCTACTAAAAAGGTGTAATTCCATTCTGGTTAAATTGTTTGGGCTGACAAAAGTGGATTTTTATTTTCATTTATTCATTTATTTTGCTTTCTGCTATTTACAAAGCAATTGAAAACTAAAAATAATATATATTCAAATTATAACTACTTTTAATCAAACAATTTAAATGATATATAAAAATATGTTGAACAATTTCTCAAAACCATATACAAAAAGATTCAGCATAACTCTGTTAATGTTTAATTAACTTGTATATTTTAAGAACTTACTCATTTGTATTTGTGAAGTATGTGAAAATTTTATTTCATCTAATTATTATTTATAAGCGAATTCATCAAATATTTGATTCTGAGAATTTGTGGATCTTAACATTTTAATAAAGAAGTGAATTACGATATTTAGATTTGGCATGTATTATAATCATCTAAATAAATTTATTTCAATCATGCTTCATCAAAAAATTCTACCTCTACAGTACCGAATTCTTTGTTTTATGGCACACAAAAAAAAGTACACAAATAAGTACAATGTATTATCTTGCATTTAAAAGAACATATATGAACAAAGCATTTAATCATCATCATCTACAGTATATATTAAATACAATTTATTATGCTTAAGTTATATAAACATGTCTATTGAAAATTTGACATTACTCTCAAGGCACATGGAAAATAACTCATATTTTAAGCATTTTCACATAAGTAAAAATAGAACAGGGAAGAGTGACTTCTTCAAAAATGAAAAAACACCAAGTTGATGTTTCATCATACAAAAAAAGTACTTGACTATTTAAAGAAATCTGGCATTTGTTAGAAATGAGTTTCACTAACTTTCCTCAGAATGCCATTATAAATTATAATTTTAGAAAGTCATAATACTCAACTTGTAACAACTTATCCATTTAAATTCACATGGATAAGAGAAACATGAGGTGGTAAAAATCATCTATCCACTATCTAAATTACTAATGTACTGGATGAAATAATCGTTTGACTCAGTACATTTTCCAAATTTAATATATTTCTATAGAATCAAGTCTACATTTTAAAAATAAAATTACTCTTCTCTATGTTTTCTCAGAATTTCATTTTATAGGTAAAGCTCATGGCCCCAAACAGTTCTCTAGGGTATGTAGGATATCTGGTGGCTTCCGTGGATAGTCATCCCTTAGTACCCATGAGGATTGGTCTCAGGATACACACTTCCACAGATAGCAAAATCCATGGATACTCGAGTCCTTTATATAAAATGGTATAGTATTTGCAGGTAACCTATGCACATCCCGTATACTTTAAATTATCTCTAGATTACTTATAATACCTAACATAAGGTACATATTAGGTAAATAGTTGTTATATTGTATTTTTTAAATCTGTATTATTTTTATTATTGTATAGTTATTTAATTTTCCCCAAATATTTTAAATCTGCAGTTGGCTGACTCCTCAAATGTGGAATCTGCAGATAGAAGGCTAACTTCATATTCTGTTGGTACTAGCAAAATTTCCCCCTATATATTCCCCTTAGTGAAACTTGTCGTCAGCAAAAACTGCTAATATTACTTGGTAAGTAATCCCCAAACTCAAGTCTCAATACTAAAAAGGAAAAAAAAAAAGGATTTAGCTCTGAATTTCCCTAAGATACTCTGCAAGATAATAAAGCCTCCAAAAATTTCTTTATATAGGAATTCTCATAAATTATACTATGCTAATCATGATTATATGGGAGAGGTGGCTTGCAATGACACAGAATTATATGCATTTAAACTTTTGCAAATTAAAATTAAACAAGACTCACAAAAATTGCTGTAGTAAACTCACTACAAGGAGAATTTTGATGTTTAAAAATATGTGAAAATAAAACGTTGATACTTTGAGACAGGAGTCTGCCAACCTCCTCATTTGCTGGCGAATTAATAAACTTATCTTTCCTTCTCCTCAAAAAAAAGTGAAAACAGGTTTCTTATTCTACAAAGCCACTAAATGTTAATGAACTGTGTCACCTGACACAACTAAAGAAAACAGCAGGCCGGGCGCGGTGGCTCAAGCCCGTAATCCTAGCTCTCTGGGAGGCCGAGGTGGGCGGATCATTTGAGCTCAGGAGTTCTAGACCAGCCTGAGCAAGAGCGAGACCCCATCTCTACTATAAAAATAGAAAGAAATTAATTGGCCAACTAATATATATAGAAAAAATTAGCCGGGCATGGTGGCGCATGCCTGTAGTCCCAGCTACTTGGGAGGCTGAGGCAGCAGGATTGCTTGAGCCCAGGAGTTTGAGGTTGCTGTGAGCTAGGCTGATGCCATGGCACTCACTCTAGCCTGGGCAATAAAGTGAGACTCTGTCTCAAAAAAAAAAAAAAAAAAAAAAAAAAAAAAAAAAAAAAAAAAGAAAACAGCAATCTTGATCAATGCTGCAGAAAAATATGATCATAGCAGATTATGTTTATGCTATTTTATAGGGAGCAAAGGAATTTTCAAGGGCAATTTTGTGTATACATAATTTTTTACATTCCACACTAATTTTAGAACCTAACCACCAAAAAAGGTGCATGTTGCCTTTTTTTAAACACAGTTCTATTTTCTAGAAACATTTCACAGGTCCAGTTCCACAGAACACATTTGGGAAAACTGATTCAGTGTTACAACTGCAATATGAATTACATTTCATTTAGTAATTTGCTTTCAATAATTTCAAAAAATAAAGCTTACTATTGCAAAGATGTATTTACTAGAATTATATCATAAAAACATTACCTCAAATTAGAATTATAAGAATCATTAAATGCAAAGAAAAGTCATAGAAGAGAGATGATAAAAATTATCAAAAGGATATATCAAATTATATTCAAGACACTTTTATAACAAAAAATTTAACTCTAATCTCAGGTATAAAATGCCTTCTTTTTGAAGTAAAGGAATCAACATGCTAAAATAGTACCATCAGAGTTCATGTTTATTTTTTCTATTTCTATAGCCTTAACCTAAATTTCTGATTTAATTTCCTCTCACTACAATGCCTATCCCTGTCACTTTTCCTAAATCACAGCTCTAATCATATCATTCCCCTAACCCAAAACCTTCAATAGCTTCTCATTGTACATTCAGTTAAATCTGACCCCTTAAAAATTGTATTTAATGTAATCCGAAATCTGGCAGCAACCACTCCCCAAATTGATATCCTCTAGTTAACCTTTAATCACTCTTCAACAAAAATTTTGAACCAGCTAGTATGATTTAGGCACCAAGACTTGTTCCAAAATACTCTCTTTCATTGGTTCTCAAATTTTAGCTTGTGTCAGAACCTCTAGAGGGCTTATTAAGACAGATTGCTGGACTCCACCCCGAGTTTCTGATTCAATCTAAAGTGATGCTGCTGCTGCTGGTCAGGACCCACACTTGAAGAACCATTGCTCAACTCCAAAGGCCACAAACTGGAAGCCCAATGGCTCAATAAGGCCCACTCACATGTTGTCTGTATAATGTTTTAAAAGCATTTAGAATTACTTGCAAACATCTTAAAATTAGAAAATTTCACATAAAAAATGCAGATTTCTGGCTTATTCCTGCATGTAAAAATTCTGCTGGAACTAAACAGCTGCTACCCCATTTAGTCCAGGGAGATGTTCTTCCTAGTCCAGGTTACCACAGCTCTAATTGGCTCTCTCTACACTCACTTAAAATCACTGGCTTAGCACTTCATTTGTGCTTACGTGCCCTGATCCACTTTTTCCCATTCTCTATGTCTTTATGCCAGCTGCTCACTCTGACTTCAAACACCCCTTCTCCCATACATTGCTGAAATTCTACCTACACCAACCATTCTAAGACTTGGCTTAGAAATACTTTCTTAAAAAAATCACAGCAAAACAAATAATAGAAATTCTTAAGTGTATACATATTAAAGATTTAACATAAATTCAATAGGTATGCTTTAAGAATTAAGGTTTTAATTTCTACCAAAACTAAAATATTTACAAAAAACAAAGACTATAGATTATATCATAAATTATAAACATGATTTCTTTATTTTTCTAAGTAAAATCTTAATTTTGTTTATTCTGATTTGTACTATGAAAAAGTTTTTCAGAATATTTAAAATGAATTATGACATTAAATCACACAGCCAAAATACATAATAGCTTCAATAGAATACTTTATCATACTTTGCCAGACCAAAAAAATAGGTGGAATAGGAGTGATTAATATAATTCCCCTGATTTCGTAAGGTAACAATCTTTAGAAGCAGTTTTAAGGAAATAAATGCTTCTAATATTTAAATCTGGAGAATATTTTAGTGGATTTTTACTATTATGGAATAGCAGGAGGCCGGGCATGGTGGCTCATGCCTGTAATCCTAGCACTCTGGGAGGCCAAGGCGGGCCAGATTGGCGAGACCCCGTCTCTACTATAAATATAAAGAAATTAATTAGACAACTAAAAATATATATCTACAGAAAAAATTAGCTGGGCATGGTGGCGCATGCCTGTTGTCCCAGCTACTCGGGAGGCTGAGGCAAGAGGATTGCTTGAGCCCAGGAGTTTGAGGTTGCTGTGACCTAGGCTGACGCCATGGCACTCTAGCTCAGGCAACAGAGTGAGACTCTGTCTCGAGGAAAAAAAAAAAAAAAGGAATAGTAGCGGGGGAATTACACAAAGAAAAACTGAGTGCTGGTCTTTACTCTGCCATAAATAGCTTTGATACCTTAATTAAGTCACTAAGTTCTCCCAGGACCTCAGTTTCACTACCTCTAAATTGAAGAGGTAGAAAAAAGAGTTCTTCAAATATCTTCTATCTCTAAAATCCTAGGACTTACTCCTTCAAAAGATGAAAGGATAAAAACCAATGACATAGACAAGTTTCTTTTTTTTCTTTTTTTTTTTGAGACAGAGTCTCGCTTTGTTGCCCAGGCTAGAGTGAGTGCCGTGGCGTCAGCCTAGCTCACAGCAACCTCAAACTCCTGAGCTCGAGCAATCCTGCTGCCTCAGCCTCCCGAGTAGCTGGGACTACAGGCATGCGCCACCATGCCCGGCTAATTTTTTTTTTTTATATATATATATTAATTGGCCAATTAATTTCTTTCTATTTTTATAGTAGAGATGGGGTCTTGCTCAGACTGGTTTTGAACTCCTGACCTTGAGCAATCCGCCCGCCTCGGCCTCCCAGAGTGCTAGGATTACAGGCGTGAGCCACCGCGCCCGGCCGACAAGTTTCTTGTTATTAGATTAATATAGCTTCTAAACTAAACTGACTTAATAACCTTTAACTACACCTTTCAAAGTTCTAACTAAAAATGTTAAAGACTCAGAACATTGAAAAAAAATACGTTTGTATACCTATTTGTATACATTTTAATGATCAAATAAAACATCTTTTGTAAGGCCAACTATTAAACTTCTTAGAAGAAAAACAGGAGAAAACTATGAAAAATATAAGTATGCCAACCGATCAGTAAATTTTAATGTCTCAAAAGAAAATTAAATAATTAGAAAATCATGTTAAAAAAGTCTTTCCATAGTAGAGATTAATAACATTTTTCAAGAACATATATTTTGCTTCAGGAGATTCCAAAATTAAAGAAATTTGGCCAAAATTAAAATTATCAAATTGTAAGATTGAAAAAAAATCTTACAGACTATTATATTCAGGTAGATCATGCCGTAAGCAAATTGCTTTCAGCTTCTCCACTTCAATTTTTGCTCTTAGTAGCTCTTCCTCTAGTTGCTGCCTTCTTTTCAATCCATCCCTCTTCTCCTGAACATACAATCCAAAGTTTTTTTGATTTTCTAAAATTATCTGATGCTCCTCTTTCAACATTTGCAGGATTTGAGGATCATACCCTAATAGTGACCTAAAGTGTTCTCCATTCTCATGGCGAAAAAAATCATCTCTCCTTGGAATAGAAGATGGAGACGATGTCATTCTCACATCAACAGAGGAAAGTGAAGGCGACAAGGATCTTTCCATAACATGTACTAATTCATGTTCTTCTCTTTGCTCTAAAATATCACTCTGCTGAGAATTTAAAACCAGTGGAGGAGGTGGTTTAATGTCTTCTTCTTGCTTCACCTCTACTGTAATAGCAACAGGATGGTGATCCAACATTACCTGTAGTGAACTGGTACCAGCCTGTGCCTCCTCATCCAAGTTTGCACTATAGCACACAAAAAAGCATTATAAAATGTAAATCAAATGATGACAAGAGTATATTTATAGCATAATTTCACATTTAATATATATTAAACTATAAAGCTTTTAAAACTATAAAGTCATGACACAAAAAAATGTTAACACTTGGAACAACAAATAAAAGTGACTAAAATTAGGATTTAAACAATATAGACATACAGGTCCCCCGGCCCCATCTTCACATCCTTAACTTTAAAATCGGGCTACTTTTTTTTTTTTTTTTTGAGACAGGATCTCACTTTGTTGGCCAGGCTGGAATACAGTGGTGGTGTGATCACAGTTCACTGCAGCCTCAGTGTTCTGGGCTCAAGCAATTCTCCCACCTTGGCCTCCCAAAGTGCTAGGATTAAAGACATAAGCCACCATGTCGGCCAAAACCGGGCTTTTAAAAGAGCAGGAAACTACAAATATTATACAGAGTCAATGAAGTAAATAAAAAAGAAAAACCATTTTTAATGCTCTCAAAGAGAAAACAACTGTCCCTACAACTCTGTGGTTCTTCAGTGGTGTAAAGAGCCATTTAATGCATTCTCAGCCTTGTTATAGTCATACCTTAAGCCTAGAACTCCTTCTGCTCTCCTGGACTGATCCAAAAACCACCAAGTCCCATGTCTTCTAGGACAGTGGAAGGCCATCTGTGGGAGGTAATGATTTCTGCATTTGCCCAACAACTAAAAACAGATTTTGTATGGCTTTGGGGTTTACCCAACTATAGGGTATTATTCTAACTATCCTATTTCAAATACAATGGCACCTCCTCTTTACACCTATCCTGAACCATGGGACTCAGTTGCTCTCTTTATAAGTCTTTCAACCATTGGTAAGGTAAATTTCACAAAAACAAGGGTTTTTCTCTACCACTATATACCTAGTAACTAGCATACTTTTGTACCTGAAACCTACTAGGTGTGTGTTATATGTTAAATGATTACGTAAATGAACAAATGACATAATTTTTTAATGAAATGTTTTTAACTGGCCTATAGATAGATATATTGAAGATTTATCAAATCTACACATAATTTCCATAAAGATATGGATTCCTAGTAGAGACAACTACAATTTTAGCATAATTTAAACCTTGAAATAGCATTTGTTAAGACATTATAAATGCAACACAGCCGAAAATTCTGTTTCAAAAATAATTTCTTATATACTATCAAGGTGTTTTTTAAAAATAATTTCATGTATAATATGAATACATACTCTTGTTTCTTGAGTATTTTTTTAATTATACTTCTAACATAAAAATAAAAGGTTTAGAGGGGAAAGATTATTAGAACATTAATGGAAGTATTTAGCATTATTTAGAGAACATTTTACAAATGATAAGTAAGATAGTTTAAAAAAATACATTTATATAAATGATTAAAATGCTGAAAAAATTCAAATAGAATGTACAGGAAAAATTAAAATTCTCCTTATGTCACTTAATAATGGCATTAAATTGCCTGAAATAGGATGTTTATTTCAGAGATAAAATGAAACTAATAGATATATTGTCTATAATAAAAATTTATTTATGAATTACATAAATTCCTTCATTTTTGTTGTCTTTTTTTGTCATTTTATGATTTCCAAAAATAAAACAATGGATTATAAATGTAATTCAAATTAGCAAGATCTGCTTCTATTAATATCTCTGCTAAAACATGCAATGGAAAAGGTTAGAAATACATATGAAAATTAAGTTTTTAAAAATCCACTCAATTACTATTCAAAATTAGTATGTATAATAGAATATAAACATAGATGTTATATTCTCAAGTAAATTAAACATATGCCTTATATCTGGACTATTCCATTATATTTTAGTTAAAACATTTCAAGCAAGGCATAACAAAATTTTTTAAAAGTAAGCTTTAGAGATCACAAAAATGATCAATAGAGAAATACTGCTAAAATTTATAAGTCTGAACTTTGAGGATCAAACAGTTTACAAAAACAAAATGTGTATCTTCTTAGCCTTGCCCTTGCCAAAAAAAAAAAAAAACCCACAAAGTATAATCTGATATTAGGGAGAGGTAAAAATAAAGATACAAATCAATGTGAGTTGTAGAAATAAGCAGCTTTACAAAATATGTATATATTTTTTAAATATGTTAAATAATACAAATAGTAATATTTTCCTTAAGGGAGAGTTTGCTGAGATTAGCAGGCATGTTATGTAGAAGCATAATTAAGATTATAGAATAATTATAAATGTTTGAGATATTAAGATTAAAGATGATGTCATTCAAATAAGAGAAGTACATTAAATACATAAATATATTGAATGAATAAATAATACATAGAAAATGGCAGTGTAAACACACTAACATAAGAATTTAAATGGCATGTTTCTTACATTCTTCCCTTTAAAAATCTAAAAAATTGGTATTATTTTAAAAGTAGGTATAGAAAGGCATAAATTAATTAACTCATTTTTATCAGAAAAATGTTGGTGTCCCAAAAGACTTTATGTATATGTATGTTGTATGTATATGCATGTAAATGGTAAAAATGTACAGATATTTGTATGTTTATTTATTGCTTCTCCTCTATACTCACTGCATTTTTAAAATACGTAACTAATATTAGTTTCTATGTGTAGTTTTCAAATTATAAAAAAACTATATTTAATATCTAAAAGGTATAGTTTTATACCTGTAATGCAAAAAACACATTTCTCTATGATTCTAGAGGTAGAAAATTTTGCATAAGTAGCACAACATATAACAACTTTACTGTGGAGGTTTTTTTTTAATATCGAGGGTATTAGGATTTCATCATTTGTCATTACAGTGAACATTTTAACTAGTGGCCCCAAGAATTAGTCCACTGTGTATCCATGACCTGGATTCCCACTGGTGGTATTTTTTTTACTGTACAACCAAGTAGAAATAAGCAGTATATGGCAAGAAGATAGATTGCCAAAGTAACAGATATACTTGACTAAAAATTTTCTCTCTTGCTTCTTTCCAAATATCAAAGGGATTTCACAGATGATCAATAATTTGTTTATATATCCAGCAATAGAAAAACACACTGTATAAAGCTTTGTTTGAAAAGCCCCTTTACGAGGAGTTTATAATTTGTTTAAATCACCCTAAATGGTTCAGAAGAATATAGCTGCCATTTTTATCTTTTCCCAAGGGTTATAATTTGAATTAGTGGCAAGATAATTGTTTTGAGGATTCCCAAGCAGGTAGTTATACAGAGCACAAATTTAACCAAAAAATTGTGTCTAATCCTAAAAGAGCCTAGTTGCCCTTATGGGTTTATTAAAATTCAGAGTTTCATATCCTTGCAAAGCAGTAAGAGAAAGCTTACTCTTTCCTGTATGGCCCAAGATCAAAGTGAAACTAGAGCATTAATAAATAAATAAAAAAAAAAAAACTTTTAATTTTATTAAGTAATCTGAATTCCTAATTAAGCATTAACTCCCTTTAGTTGTGTTCAACTTATTTTAAATGTTCTAAAAAAATAATTTAAATTGTTTTCATATACACAATCATGTCATTAATAAGTTTACTTACTGATTTTCGTTCTATTTGTTAGTTCAGTGCACGCTCAGTAAGTGTAGACAGTGACAATTCAGTGCAGACACTGACAATTCATAAAAAAGCAGAGGTTCCATTTCTCTGGAGACTGCTAACTTTATATAAATGTTACATAAAATCAAAAACTCCAAAGAAATGTAATACTAAATAAGAAAAAGGTATTCTCAGAAAATAGTTAAATAATTTAATTTTAAAGCTTAAAAAGTTTATGAAGTGATGTCACAAATTTCATGCCATTTATTCCTCCCTAACCTTTACTTTTCGAAACTACAGGAGGGAAGGGGGAGGGGAAGACAGTAAAAAAAAAAAAAAAGTAGCTTAAATCAAATGCAGCAGAAAAATTCCTTATAGCCTCACTTTTTTTTTAAGAATGCAAAACAAAGACACTATTCATTGCTCCCCTTGTGGGGATGCTTACTATGCATATCTCTATCACAACTAAGCCAAAGCTCAATAGATAGGAGGCGCCATAATTTTCCACAACAAAATAAAATAAAGCTTACCTTTGTATGTGGTTCCTGTCTCTTACCAGGCAAAAACTGGAAATCTGGGGTATCATCTCCATAACTTTCTTGGTTGGCTCAGAAATATTGCTTTTAAAATCTGATTGGGTCTCTTTTTGCTGCAATAGCTCCTGTTTGGCATATTCTTTGAGCCTTTTGTAAAGGGTGCGTAGGCCCTGCGCTGTTCGAGAAGGGCGGTCTACTCCAATTGCATTATAGTTAACTGCTATGATATCCCAACACCTATTCTTTTCCACTATTACTGAATGTTTATTAGTGTGTTCTTCGAGAATTTTCACATATGGCTTCACAAGCTTTAGCAAATCAAGCTTTTCAGATAAGGTAAAATTGGAAGATCTAGCCTTTCCTACCATTGTTCTTTTCAAATTAAGTAGGCAGTTTCAGAAACCACCAAGCAGCCTTCACTCTGCCCAGCTCTTTTCAAAACAGAAAAAAGATCAGGCTTAACTAGGCTAGCCTCATTTAGGCCCACGCCTACAGGGGAGGGTTTATTAAAATTCCTCCAGCTTAAGCTGACGCAGGTTCAGGAAATCTGCTTAAGCCAAGCCTGACCTACATAAAGCTTCGCACTGAAGAAGACAGGAAGGTACAAGCAAAACACACTTGTGTATAAAGGAAACAGCTCGAGATAGGATTTAATACACCAAGGTATAGAGATAAGCATGGAACACAGCTAAAATTTAGCTAATTTAGTGAAAATATTGAATTTCCACACATGTATACCTAGCTGAAAGTCTGAAACTGCATTGCAGTATCACTTTAATAAAAACAAAAGAGGAACTGTTTTGTGCTATTTGTTTACAAATCCAGTAGACAGAAAACTAAAAGATATGAGTGATGAATGTAGTAATTTCTAACAGAGCCCCTCATCACTGTTTCTGAGCTAAGTATTCTCCCTTACAAAATCTGCATAATGCTGGTCCTGCTGTCAATCAGGAATTGCATATCCTCTAGCTAGTTAGGTTACACCCAGACTCAGACTCCACAGTAAAGCTAAGCTTCTCCTTCATTTTGCAATCTACATTAGCCCCTGCATATTTTTTTCAGTTATTTAAGAAGAAATTTTTGTTGAACAGGAAATCTAAAAAGCAGATAAAAATTATGTTTTTAAAGCAATGGGTTATTCTAGCTGTAATCTACGTGAATATTCTAGCCTGCTTTATCATGTGTAAAAAATCACTATTCATGGTGAGAAACAGCATAACCATGTCTTCAGACTCCAAACAAAATCACATTTGCTACTATAATAGAGCAGAATTTTTATTTAGCTATATTCACAAAATTCAGACTATGAAAGAAAACAGCTAGTCTAGCCATTTTCAAGGCCACCAGTTTCGATGCTTACAATATATTTTCTAATCCCAACCTAAAAATATATGATATTTTAAATAACATAAGCAAAGCAAGCCTATTATTTCATGATACACATTTCTCCAGATAGGAGAATGAATGAGAACATACTTGAACAGAGTTCACTTAAATCAAAAAATTACTGATCACCTATAAAAATGCCCCCAAGAACTGTGCAAGCCCCAAGGAAATCAAAGGCGAATCTAGATACATACTCTATCCAGGGAACTGCAGTTTCACAGAAATGCTATAAATTCTCAATTGCCTTTTTCCCCCATTCTTTTAACAAAAGAGATGCAAATTAAATTTACTGAATTCTCACTGCTAGCCCAACAACCGAAATGTGTGACTAAGGCAAGGATCTCAATCAATTGAGTTTATTAAAGCAGCTTTAGGGAAGCTTCTGAGAAAAACGCAAGCCACAGATGTATCTGTGACTGTTTTTTCAAAGAGGTTTTCAGGAGGTGTAGTATGTATACATTCCCTCAAAGGGGGGCAATGTAGGAAGAGGGGTAGGTAGGCAGTAAGGGAAATGGTTACATTCTTAAGAGACTTAAGTGAGGGCCCAAGAAATCTACATTTCATATAAGAAAAGGTAAATGTTTGAAGAGAAAAAGAGAGGAAAGGAAGAATCAATTATGCAGACATCTCTGAGTAGGTGGAAGAATGATTCAGCTCCTCTTGTCTGTGCTCTGCACCTGGGAAGATAAGCTTGTTATCAACATTATCAGTGTGGAATCAAAGAGACTTTAGTTTTAGGAGCTAGACTTAGACTGCAGACCTAAAATTACAATTGTCCTGTCTTTGCTATGGGAGGCCAGCAAAGAATTTACTTAGGAATGATCTGTGGGAGCAGTCTTTCATAAATGCATGAGGCCTTTGACCTTTCTTTGGTGATCTGGCTAATGCATAATGTTAGCAATAGCTATTCATTTGGAAAAGGGTGTTGCATGACTCATCCTCCAGGCTTAGCTTTTCCTTTTGCATAAAGGGTCCTGAGATTTTTTTTAATTTTCTTTACAAGGCAGACAATGTTCTAGAAATTTTAAATGTATTATCTGTCAGACAAAAAGTGAAAGATTGTCGAGTCTTCCACGGAATGCTAAGTGTTGTGTTGTCTAGCATACCCTACTAGGAAATGTGATTCTATACTAGTCCTACCCCTTTCATTGTTTTTGTTTTTTTGAGACAGAGTCTTGCTTTGTTGCCCAGGCTAGAGTGAGTGCCATGACGTCAGCCTAGCTCACAGCAACCTCAAACTCCTGGGCTCAAGCAATCCTTCTATCTCAGCCTCCCAAGTAGCTGGGACTACAAGCATGTACCACCATGCCCGGCTAATTTTTTTCTATACATATTAGTTGGCCAATTAATTTCTTTCTATTTATAGTAGAGATGGGGTCTCGCTCTTGCTCAGGCTGGTTTTGAACTCCTGACCTTAAGCAATCCGCCCGCCTCGGTCTCCCAGAGTGCTAGGATTACATTGTTTTTGAATAGTTTTACAGTAAATTGTAGAAAACTAATAGTAATGTAAACGATTCTTGTCATAGACATGCAAATTAAAAATTGGCCTGCCCCAAACACAAGGCATTCAAAGTCATTCTAGCTTTTTCTGAGCTTTTAAAACATTCTAAGAGAATCAAGGAAAGCACGAACACAGGATATATACTTTATCTAGATATTTTGTTATTTTCAGAACAAATTGAAGGTATTGTGTTACGAAATGAAATACTGGCTGGTCCGATGGTAGTGGGTTATCAGAACTTATTAACATTAGTGTCACTAAAAGTTGGCATTCAACCCCCCACGGCTAAATTTGAATGGCTTAAAAAAATAAAAAATAAATGAAATACTAAAAAAAAAAGTTCAATCTAATTATCAAGAAAATGTACACTAAAAATAATTTTCATCCATAGATTGGCAAAAAAGATAAAAATGTCAAGAGTGGATAAGGAGGCCGGGCGCGGTGGCTCAAGCCTGTAATCCTAGCTCTCTGGGAGGCCGAGGTGGGCGGATCGTTTGAGCTCAGGAGTTCGAGACCAGCCTGAGCAAGAGTGAGACCCCATCTCTACTATAAATAGAAACAAATTAATTGGCCAACTAATATATATAGAAAAAAAAAAAAATTAGCCGGGCATGGTGGCGCATGCCTGTAGTCCCAGTTGCTTGGGAGGCTGAGGCAGCAGGATTGCTTGAGCCCAGGAGTTTGAGGTTGCTGTGAGCTAGNGCCACGGCACTCACTCTAGCCTGGGCAATAAAGTGAGACTGTCTCAAAAAAAAAAAAAAAAAAAGAGTGGATAAGGGAAAGAGTACTCTTCTGCACTGTTGAAGGGAATATAAAATGGCATTTTGTATGGTGATCTATGAGTATCTATTAATGTTATATGAGTAAAAAATTTAAAATTTTGGTAATTTTACTTCTCAGAATCTATCTTAGGAAAATACTCAAATGCCCACAGGCGAAATGAAGGACTTTATATAGAAGTGTAGTACTAGAAGCAATCTAAAAGGACATCAGCTGGGGACTAGTTAAAACCAGAGTACATCCATATGATGGTCTACTCTAAGCAGCATTAAAATAAAAGAAGCAGATTTCTAAATATTAGCATAGAACAAGCCCCAAAATACATGGTAAGTGAAAAGTGAAAGTAAAAAAACCAAAACAAACAAACAAACAAATATGTATATAAAATATACCCATGATCCCATTATGTTTACAAAAAATACCCAAAGTTGGGCCAGGCACAAAAGCTCATGCCTGTAATCCCAGTAGTAGGGAGGCCAAGGCAGGTGGATCAGTGGGGGTGAGGAGTTCAAGACCAGCCTGGGCAACATAGCAAGAACCTATCTCTCAAAAAAAAAAATTAACCAGGCATGGTGGCACACACCTATAGCCCCAGCTACTCAGGAGGGAGGAGGATCACTTGAGCCCAGGAGTTCTGGGCTACAGTGAACTATGACCACAGTGCTGCTGCTCTCCAACTTGGGTGACATAGTAAAACTCTGTCTCCAAAAAAATAATAATAATAACCACCCAAAGTTAAATATTTCTGTAGATACAGAAAGTATCTATGCTGTAGAGAATGCATGAAAATGGACTCCAAATAGTACTAGAACCCTGCTATCCAATATAATATCCATGAGCAACATGTAGCTATTGAGCATTTTAAATGTGGCTATTATTGAGACTGAGAAAATGAATTTTAAATTTTATTGAATTGTAATGAATTTAAACAAAATTTATAAACTGAGGCAGCATAGTTTTCCCTTAAAAACAATTTTACTGTTTTGTTAGGATTACATTTTACCTTAATTTTTGCACTGCATATGATAATATCAAAAGATAAAATTACAACAAACTTAGTTAAAATATCTTATGTGGCTTTTGAGATTCATAATTTAGGGCAGAATTCATTCTACAAAATTGAATGAAAACTCCCACTTGGCAGTGGAAGAAGAGTGGGGTTTGTAAGGTAGAAACAAGGAAACAGGACAATAGAAGAAAAAACTGATTAGTTAATATGAGGTTACTTCAGCTACCTTTTTTGTGAGAGTTAAAGCAAAGAGAACTTCCATATTACTCCAGTACAGGTAAACTACAATCTCCTTTTTTCAGGAAAAACTGGTCTGTTTTGGGATCTGCTTCCTTAAAGCTTCAGTTTGATTATGTGGCATTTAATATGAGTGACTCTTGGCCAGGCGCGGTGGCTCAAACCTGTAATCCTAGCTCTCTGGGAGGCGGTGGCTCAAGCCTGTAATCCTAGCTCTCTGGGAGGCGGTAGCTCAAGCCTGTAATCCTAGCTCTCTGGGAGACCGAGGTGGGCGGATCGTTTGAGCTCAGGAGTTCGAGACCAGCCTGAGCAAGAGCGAGACCCCATCTCTACTATAAAAATGGAAAGAAATTAATTGGCCAACTAATATATATAGAAAAAATTCGCCAGGCATGGTGGCACATGCCTGTAGTCCCAGCTACTTGGGAGGCTGAGGCAGCAGGATTGCTTGAGCCCAGGAGTTTGAGGTTGCTGTGAGCTAGGCTGACGCCACGGCACTCACTCTAGCCTGGGCAATGAAGTGAGACTCTGTCTCAAAAAAAAAAAAAAAAAAATATGAGTGACTCTTATTTTGGTTTCATCTGATATGCTGGAGCCTAGTGCAGGAGCTCAGTCCAAAACAATGATCTCCCATAAGTTTTATTTGACAATACTATAGTTTTAATATTACTGACAAGGACTCCCTCCTTGGCCAAACATTAGTCAGGCTCCTTTGAGCCCTCTTCACCACCAGGCCTTGTCCTTGGTTTGCTAAGGCCAGTTTATATTGAATCCTCCATCCTTAATATCTAATCAAGTTCCTCTTCCCATCTACTCCTAATACCTAACCAAGTTCCAATGGTAATTTTTCATGCACTAACTCTCTCACCCCTAGAAGTTGACTATAAATCCCTATTGCATTGGGAGTTGAGTTCAATCTCTCTCCTACAGCAATAGTACTGAATAAACTCTTTCCTTGCCTGTTTAACCTGCCTGGTGCAATTTTCCTTTGACATTACACATAATCACTTCACCAAGGTAGTAGATATTAACAAACTGATTCGGTTTGAATGATTTTTCTTCTATGCACTAGTATAACATTATAATGTATTTATTTGAATATTTCATGCAGACAGCACAAATTAGTGACACCCTATGTAAATTATAATTGTAGGGGACTGACATATATTTTCCTAGTTTAAGAATTAAACTTAGTGAA
Organism: Mirza zaza; assembly: GCA_008750895.1. Classification (NCBI taxonomy): domain Eukaryota; kingdom Metazoa; phylum Chordata; class Mammalia; order Primates; family Cheirogaleidae; genus Mirza; species Mirza zaza. The sequence goes on from VSMD01122381.1 coordinate 24,723, forward strand.
TAATGTACATGTTCTGCCCAGAGCGTTTAAAAGCAATGTGCTCTGGACAAGGTCCTTGGGATAAACAAGGCTGTTGCCTAGAGGCATAACAAAGGACCTGAGCTGCAAGTAAGCAAAAGCTGCCCAGCCCCACTTCAATGGGGTCTGGAGGCCACACGATAAACGCATTGTTCCTGTGATTGCTGCTTGACCCCCATAAGATGGCTGGTTAGTCAATGACAGGTAAGACCCCTCAAGGGAGGGGCAACCTAAGCCAGGCAAAGCCGCCAGGGATCACCCTAAGAGAAGTTGATGATGAGAAATGCTCCCTGTGGCTTGCCTTGCCCATCCTTGCTAATCTTGGTCCGTGATCTATGCCTGGCGCCTAGAGCAACCACCTGGAAATTCTGAGCCAGGGGATATCTGCTTCCCTAAGGCTACGCATTCCGGGATTTATGGCCATTGCTGAAATGCCTGGGTGGTTACATACAAGGAACTAACTTTAACTTTTTAGAGTATAAAAGTAAAATTGACCCAGTGTACTACTACTCGAGTCAACCATCTGTATGTGTGTTCATGTTTTTCTTTGTGTACTGCATTTGTGTTTTGTGTTCTGTGTTCATCCTCCGTCCTGTAAACGGGCTACAACATATAATTATTAATCTGAAGTATCTACTTTTAAGTATTGTTTAGAAGAACATGGGGGCTGGGCATGGTGGTTCACGTCTGTAATCCTAGCACTCTGGGAGGCCAAGACAGGCAGATCCTTTGAGCTCAAGAGTTAGAAACCAACCTGAGCAAGAGAGAGACCCAGTCTCTACTATAAATAGAAAGAAATTAATTGGCCAACTAATATATACAGAAAAAATTAGCCGGGCATGGTGGCGCATGCCTGTAGTCCCAGCCACTCAGGAGGCTGAGGCAGTAGGATTGCTTGAGCCCATGAGTTTGAGGTTGCTGTGAGCTAGGCTGATGCCATGGCACTCTAATCCTAGAAACGGAGTGAGACTCTGTCTCTAAATAAATAAATAGATAGATAGATAGATAAATAAATAAACCAGAATGTATTAATATAAGGAACTCAAACAACTTAATAGCAAAAACAAACCAAATAGGCCGGGCGCGGTGGCTCACGCCTGTAATCCTAGCTCTCTGGGAGGCCGAGGTGGGCGGATCGTTTGAGCTCAGGAGTTCGAGACCAGCCTGAGCAAGAGC
>VSMD01122382.1:0-15544 GCA_008750895.1 Mirza zaza
CCACCCGCCTCAGCCTCCCAGAGAGCTAGGATTACAGGCTTGAGCCACCACGCCCGGCCTGTAACCTTAACATTTATACCCCCATAATATGCTGGAAAAAATCAATCAATAAATAAATAATGCCTTTATTAAGTAAAAGCAGAATTTATGCTCAACCAGTCAGAAGTAACCAACAAACTTATAATTATATAACCAGGGACTTTCCAGTGGGATGGGCCAAATAAGGCAACTGTGTAATTTTAGCCAATCAAATATTCGCTTTGCTTCTATGCCCATCCTGTAAAAGCCCCCCTTTGTGTTCCCTCAGTGGAGCTCCTGAACCACTTCTGATTTGGGCAGTGGAGCTGCCCAATGTATAAACCATGCTTGTTCAAGTAGACTTATAAAATAATTTATTGTGCCTCAGTTTACCTTTATAATAGTTTGGTGTCAGAAGTGGGATCTGAGGAAGACTTCCCCCCCACACACACACACACGGCAGTGATCCCAGGAGCAACCAGCAGCCAGGCGCAGGTACCACCAAGGACCATGGTGCTCACTGCTGCATTTGGCTGTCATAGGGTAAGTCCGTATCAGGTGTCAAGCTCTGCAACTTGCATCCTTAGCTCTCTGACTTCATCTGAACAATTTTCATTTCAAAGATCAGGCTGGGCCTGACAGGGACTGGATTAGGTCTTGTATAGTGTGTTGCTTCTGGGATAGGACTGGATCCCAATTGGAATCCAGAGGTCAAACTGGGTGTTTGATGGGAACTGGACTGGATCCAGTTGGAGGCCTCAAGTAAGTCAACTTTTAGAAAAACAAGGTATTATGGGTTCATCAGAATCTAAGGAGTCTGGGATGCCTCCATCTGGAACTCTAGCTAATTTTATATTCTGAAACTATGGACCCCAAATCTATGCTTTTCTGAAGAAATGGGTGCATTTCAGAAAGATAACTTCGACTTACAATGGCCACGTTGGGGAAATTTTATTTTAGATGAAATGATTCATCTATGGGGTACATTAAAAAAAAGAGTGATCTACGATGCCTCAAGAACTATGAGATACATTTTTTGATTGATATACAGAGGTTCCCGAAAGGCAGAATGACTCAGAAAATAGCCTCTCTAAAGAAATCTCTACAGCACACTCATAAAAAATCACACTGAATCTACCAGCCTCTTTGATCTCTTGCCTCTTTTCATCTGAATCTCCTCAACACCAACTTTCTTTAAAAATTAGATCCTCAAATGAGCCAGGAGTATCTGTAGCAACTAAATTTAAGTCTTGATCTTGCACACAACTCTGGGCTATTATAAAAGCAACCACCTAAGGCTAAAAAAGATAAAGACTAATTGGCAGTAGACTAGCTGTCCCCTCAGTCACTCATCTACAGTGTAGCTCACAGTCTCAGTGAGATTGACTCCGAACAGACTCCAAAACTCCTTCTTGAAGAAAACTTAACATCCTTTCTCTCTGCCTTTGAGACGTCTATGTCTTTAAAATGCAGGCTTAAGAGAAATGGTTCATCAGAAGGAAAAAATGAAGAGGAACTTTTAAGAAATAAACTAGCAGTTAAGAAATCTTTTAAGTCCTTTCACAAATATTAATAAAAGGCTTTGGTCATCTGAACAGGTAAGGTAACCGCCAGAGACACAATTTGAATTCAGCTAGTGAAATTTTATTATTATTCCTGACACATAGCTCAAATGTCAGAACAGATTCCATGAGTCTGTGTCTATCTGTACCTTTATGGATATCTATATATTTGTATGATTTTTATATGTAATATTATTCTACATATAATGGTATTATATATAGGTGATATTACTAGAAATGACATTTCTAGATGTTACTGTTAGAAATAATATCAAAAGAGCTCTATTTAATTGGCCTTAAGAAAAATAAGTACGTGAATAAATTAGTATTTCCTCAGAAGAGAAAGGAATTAAGCCAAATGATTTTCAAGCTCATATGACTTTAATCTTTAATAAATGAGAATATTGATGATTTAGTAAAAAATGGATATTCCACCTAGCTTTATGAGTCAATTAAGCTCATGTTATCTCTGTTACGAAATTTGTCAACAAAAAAGTAACTCGAGATGACAGCTTGTTTCGTTTAATGTTATAATATGCCTGTCTAAAAACGAGTTACAAACTCTTTTTGATAACTTGAAACTTTAAAACTATACTAAGTTAAATAATAGATATTCATTAGCTATCTAGATCATTTACAAATAAGACAGACTACTAAAACATTAATTCCTGAACATCAGGTTAAACTTATGTATATTCGGCTTCTTATTAAAGAGAAACTAGACTCTCTTAAGCATGCCCTGTGCTATGAGAAAACATATGCTATTTAAAAACTATGAAATCATTTTCTACTTAATTTCTACTAGATATTAAGGTTACCAAGTGTTAAGAATTTTAATTAATATGTGTAATTAAAACTACCAGAAATAATAAGGATGAGAGGACACAACTGTATGAAAATGTTCAAAGAAAATAGAATGTGTTATTGTAACATTTTTATTTTTAATGAATATGGGCACATAGTGGTTATATATATTCATGGGGTACATGTGATGCTTTGATATAGGCATATAATGTATAATGATCAAACCAGGATAATTAGGGTATCCATCACCTCAAACACTTATTATTTCTTTGTGCTAGCAACATTCCAATTCTACTCTTTTAGCTATTTTAAATACACAATAAATCATTGTTAACTATAGTCACCCAGTTGTGCTACAGCATACGAGATGGTATTCATCCTGTCTAACCATGCTGCCGTGCCCATTATCCGTCCCCACTTCATCCACCCTCCCCACGACCCTTCCCATCCTCTGGAAACCCTCATTCTGCTATCTCCACAAGCACATTTTTTTTTTAACTTCCATATGAAAGTGAGAACATGTGATTTAAAAAAAATGTTATTGAGGTAAAATATACATATATAACTTACCATCTTTACCATTTGTAAGTTTACAGATCAGTGGTAACAAATACATTTATATTCTTTTTTTTTTTTTTTTCACTTTCTCTCTCCCCCCTCCCTCACCCCTTCCCAGCCTTTGGGCACCACCAATCTGCTCTCTATTTTCATGAGATCCACTTTTTACGGCTCCTGTATATGAGTGGGAACATGCAGTATTTGTCTTTCTGTTCAGTTAACTTGATGGTCTCCAGTTCTAGCCATGCTGCTGCCGCAAATGACAGGATTTCATTCTTTTTATGACTGAATAATATTCTATTGTGTGTATACAACACATTGGCTTTATCCAGCCATCCGTGAATGGGCACTTTGGTTGATTCCATACTTTGGCTATTGTGATTAGTGCTGCAATAACCATGGGAGTGCAGATATGTCTTTGGTATATTGATTTCTTTTATTTTTAAAAATGTTAATGTAATTATTTAGAGACAAGGTCTCACTCAACCAGGCTGGAGTGCGGTGGTTACCATTCAACCTCACAATAACTTCAAACTCTTGGGCTCAAGAGATCCTCCCATCTCAGTCTCCTGAGTTGCTAGGGGGACAAGCATGCATCACCATGCCAGGCTCATTTTTAAATTTGTTGTAGAGACTAAGTCTCATTATGTTGCCCAAGCTGGTCTTGAACTTATGGCCTCAGGGTATCCTCCCACCTTGGCCACGATTACAGGCATGAGGCCTAATTTCCTTTCCTTTGGATGCAGAGCCAGCAGTGGGGTTGCTGAATAATATGGAAGTTCTCTTTTTAGTTTTTGAGGAACCGCCTTACCATTCTCCAAGGTGGCTGTACTAGTTTACATTCCCACCAACAGTGCATGAAAGTTTCCCTCGCTCTGCACCTTCACCGGCATCTGTTACTGCTTGCCTTTTTGATACAAGCTGTTTTAACTGGGTGAGATGATATTGCATTGTGGTTTTGATTTTCATTTCTCGGATGACTAGTGATTCTGAGCATTTTCTTCTATACTTGTTGGCCACTTGTGTGTCTTCTTCTGAGAAATGTCTGTTCAGATATTTTGCCCATTTTTTAAAATCAAATTATTTATTTTTTTACTGTTGAGTTGTTTCCCGGTTATTAATCCCTTGTCAGATGAATAGTTTGCAAATATTTTCTCACATTCTGTGAGTTGTCTATTTACTTTGTTGATTGTTTCCTTTGCTGCGAAGAACTTTTTATCTTGATGTGATCCCAACTGTCTATTTTTGCTTTGTTTGCCTGTGCTTTTGAGTTCTCACACAAGAAGTCTTTGTCCAGACCAATGTCCTGGAGTGTTTCTCTAATGTTTCACTTTAGTAGTTTTAGAGTGTCAGGTGTTAGATTCAAGTCTTTAATGTATTTTGATTTGATTTGTGTGTGTGGTAAGAGATAGGGGCCTAGTTTCACTCTGTTGCATATAGTTAACCAGTTTTCCCAGCACTATTTATTAAAAAGACTGTCCTTTTCCCTTTGTTGATGGTGAGTTGGTTGTAAATGCATGGATTTACATCTGTGTTCTCTATTCTGTTCCTTGGTCTGTTTTTATGCCAGTACCATGCTATTTTGGTTACTATAGTTTTGTAATGAATTTTGAAGTCAGGTAAAGTGATTCCTCCAATTTTGTTTCTTTTTCTCAGTATTGCTTTGGCTACTAGGGGTCTTTTCAGGTTTCATATAAATTTTAGGATTTTTTTTTCCTATTTTTTATGAAGAATGTCATTGGTATTTTGATAGGGATTTATTTCATTTAATCTTTAAATTGCTTTGGGTAGTATTGTCATTTTAACAATATGAATTTATTCAATCCATGAACATTGAATATCTTTTCATTTGTGTGCATCCTCTTCTATTTCTTTCATCAGAGTTTTACAATTCTGCTTGTATAGATCTTTCACTTCTTTGGTTAGATTGACTCCTTGATATTTTATACATTTGCAGGTATTCTAAATGAGATTGCTTTTCTAATTTCATTTTCAAGTTGTTCACTGTTAGTATATATAAATGCTACTGATTTTTGTACATTGATTTTGTATCATGCAACTTTACTGAATTGGTTTATCAGTTCTAATAATGTTTTGGTGGTGTTTTTTAGGTTTTCCCAGGTATAAGACCATTTCATCTGCAAACAAGTCTAATTTGACTTCTTATTTTTCAATTTGGATGCCCAAGAAAAGGATAGCCAATTTCTCCACTATTATTCAGCATAATACTGGAAGTCCTGACTAGAGCAATTAGCCAAGAGAAAAAACATGATATTTGTCTTTCTTTGCTTGGCTTATTTCACTTAACATAATATCCATCCATGTTGTTGCAGAGAACAGGATTTCATTCATTTTTATGGCAGAATAATATTCCATTGTGTATATGTACCATATTTTCTTTATCCATTCATCTGATAATGGACCTGTAGGTTGATTCCATATTTTGGCTATTGTGAATAGTGCTACAATAAGCCTGGGAGTGCAAATATTTCTTCAATATACTGGTTTGCTTTCTTTTGGATATGTACCTAGCAGTGAGAATGCTAGCTCATATGGCTTTTTGTTTTGTGAGGAACCTCCATACAGTTCTCCATAGCGTCTGTACTAATTTACATTCCCACTGACAGTGTACAAGGGTTCCTTTTCTCCACATTCTCACCGGCATCTGTTATTGCCTGTCTTTTGGATAAAAACCATTTAATTGGGGTGAGACGATATCTCACCATAGTTTTGATTTGCATTTTTCTGATGATTAGTGATATTGAGCATTTTCTTATATACCTGCTGGCTATTTGCATGTTTTCTTTTGAGAAATGCCTATTCAGATTGTTTCGCAATTTTTAAGATCAGTTGGTTTATTTTTTTCCTATTGAGTTGTTTGAGTTCCTTGTATATTCTGGTTATTAATCTCTTGTCAGATGGTTCATTTGCAAATATTTTCTCCTAGTCTATAGGTTGTATCTTCACTTTGTTGATTGTTTCCATTGCTGTTAAGAAGTTTTTAGCTTGATGTGATTGCATTTATCTATTTTTGCTTTGGTTGCCTGAGCTTTTGAGGTCTTACTCAAGAAATTGCTTAGGCCAATGTCGTAGAGTGATTCCCCAATATGTTCTAGAAGGCACAGTTGCAGGTCTTAGATTTGAGTCTTTAATCCATTTTGATTTGATTCTTGTTTATAGCAAGAGATGGGGGTCTAGTTTCAGTCTTCTACATATGGATATCCAGTTTTCCTAGCACCACTTATTGAAGAGACTGTCCTTTCCCCGTGTATATACTTGGCAACTGTATTGAAAACGAATTGTATGTAAATGCATGAATTTATTTCTGGGCACTTTATTCTGTTTCAATGGTCTGTGTGTTTATTTTATGTCAGTACCATGTTGATTTTGTTATTGTAGCTTTGTAGTATAATTTGAAGTCAGGTAAAGTGATTCCTCTTGTTTTTCTTTTTTTCTTCTTCTTTTTTTCCCCTCCTCAGGATGACTTTGGCTATTCTGAGTCTTTTGTCATTCCATACAAATTTTAGTTTAGTTTGTTTTGTTTTGGTTTTTTTTGTATTTTTGTGTGTGAAGAATGTCATTGGTATTTTGATATGGATTTTGTTGAATCTTTAGGTTTCTTTGGGTAGTATAGACATTTTAACAATGTTGATTCTTCCAATCCATAAACATGGAATATCTTTCCACTTTTTGTGTCCTTTTCAATTACTTTCGTCAATGTTTTATACTTTTTATTGTAGAGATCTTTCACTTCTTTTGTTAAGTTTATTCATAAGTATTTTACTTTATTTGTAGCTACTGTAAATGGGATTACTTCCTTGTTTTCTTTTTCAGATTGTTCCCTGTTGGCATATATAAATACTGACCATAGGGTTGTAGAAATTGTCTTTGTGCTGAGTCATTTCCTGGGTAGGAGTAACAAAACCAGTTGAGTCAGTTCCTTGGTAGGGGCCAGTGTCTGGGTGGGTTAGCAGATCCACTGGAATACAGGACCTAGAAGATATCTCAAAAACCAGCCTTAGGTTTCACAATGGTGATGCTATCTATGGGAGTAATTAAGAAAGTTAAGAATCATCATGACCATCAGCTATGTGTCTCCTGAGTAGCAATTATAGGAAAGCAAACTAGTGGACAATGGTGGTTTTATATGTAAATAAAAAAATAAACATATACACATATATACACTATGCCTATACTTTTACAGTTCCCACTTTGTGGCCCTTTATTAATTTCATAAAGGGAGGTTTCAATCCCAGCATTTTGGGAGACCAAGGCAAGAGGATTGCTTAAGGCCAGGAGTTTAAGATCAGCCTAGGCAACATATCAAGACCTTGTCTCTACAAAAAATTAGCCAGGTGTGGTGGTATATGTCTGTCATTCCAGCTACTCAGGAGGTTGAGGCAGGAGGATCACTTGAGCCCAGGAGTGTGAGGTTGCAGTGAGCTGTGATCATGCCACTGTACTCCAGACTTCAGCCTGGACACAGAGTGGGACACTGTCTCAAAAAAAATCTATTTTTTTTTAAATACCCCAAACGTTGTAACTTTATATATGCCTGTAAAATCTTTTCTCATTTTGGTATTGTTTCAGTGACCTATGATCCTATTTAATCAAGTGTCTTAAACCTTTTGACATTTTAACAACTTCCCAAAGTCAAATTCTGAATTGTCTTTTTAACCTTGAATTAACTTTGAGACTTTCCCAGAAGGGTTCTTAGAATATCTCAAAAGAATTTCTCTCTCTTTATAAAAAAAGAGAGATGTTAAACTAATTAGGCTTATATCATGTTAAAGTACATGGGAGACATTGTCAAGTAATAAGTGATACTAAACCTTCTTTAACTTGTATTTGTTATGGATGAGTGTTCCAGAAATTGTATAAAATTTCTAAAAAATCTGATATGCCCTAGTATAATGTTATCTATTATAATTCTAATTATCATCTTAAAATATTGCTTGTCCCCAAAACAACTAAATTTCTTTGTCAGTTGAGATTCATTAAAAATACTCTGACAAGTACAGTTCTATTATAACTTTAAAATCATACTATCAGGCTGGTAAGGATTTACAAAACTGTAATGAAAAACTGATGGGTTCATAAAACTGTTAACCCAATATCAAACAAAACCAAAACTAATTATAAGGGACTAAATTAACTGAATAAGATAATTATAATTTCTATCGCTTCTTGTTTGAAACATCGCTTATTCTTCAATATCTTATTTTCTAGATTTAATTAACTCCTCTTTGCTCCTAAGCTGTCTATAACATTTATCTTTTTCTTCCTTCCTACGTGATTGCTCCAGAATTCGAGAACTGATATTAAATTTTTTTGTGCGGCAATATGGGTATGTACATAGGTTCAATAAGAATCTCTTCTCCTTGTAGCAGGACATAGTTGGTCAAGTCCTTGGCTTTGATTCATAATGAATAAAGGTTTTTAAAGGTCAAACATGAGGTTTCTCATCACCAGATAGTTTTAAAAAACTAAAATTGACTGATACAAAGTCAGTAAAGTTCCTTGAATATTATCAAAGTTCTGACCAAAATACCATATTTTTAAAAATATGTAGAATTATTATACTATTCTTGTTACAGTTATATAAATAATTAGATCAAGTTTAACTAGGCTTATTTAGTAAAAAAAAAAATCAATGTTACTGTAATTATTTTTGATAAAAATTAGAGTTACTATAAGAAAGATTGCATTTTAATAGAACCATATAGGGTGCCCATTGTCATATTCTAGTCCTATTTACTTCTTTGAGATTTAATTATCTATCCATAAACCAAATTGAATCCAGAATTATTCTAGTTTCGCAAAAAAACCATAAAACTTCCCTTTCCTCAAGCCTAGCAAGCTGAAACTGGATGACTTTAAACTTCATAAAAATCACTACAACAGACCATGTATGGACAACCTTCATGCCTGCTGCTGCGTGCATCACTTGGAGAAGTCACCAGAACACCTGATGGCATAATCAGAGACAGTCAAACTTCAATCCAGGAAAATCCATCATATTGCAACTGTCAACCTCATTCCACCATCTAAAGATGCTTCGAACTCAAATCTAGACATCTCAACTAGCCGAGCTGACCCAAGAACTAAGATCACCATTTGCTCCAGATATGAACCTTTGTTTTTCTTTTGTCTTCATAGAATGATAGCTTGAATTCCCTTCAAGCAATACAACCTGAAGTGAACAACTTAGCTTCCATAGACTAACTTCCCAAATAGAAGTTCGAGATACTGTCACAGCCTAAGAAGAAGGAGCTTGTGCTCTTATTAATAAAAATGTTTCTATGCTAATAAGTTAGAAATTATCACCCCCAATTTAAAAGCCCTTAATGTTACTAAAAGCTCGGCATTTGTCCTTGAGATTGCATTAGAAGAACGAGAACAACTGGTTTGAGGAGAAGGAAAGAGAAGTTTATTACTTTGTCAGCAAAGGAAGAAAATGGTAGACTATAGTGTCAAAATCCCAATTCCTGTGCATAAGCAGAAATACAGAGCTTTTAAAGGGACGGTCCCCAGTTCTAGGCTCTTGTCATTTAACTACAGCTAATGATTCTAGTTGTCCTATCTCTGCTGAAGACAAAGCCTGTGACCTTTGCCCACCTGGAAGGCCCACCCAGACCTGTCAGCCAGGTGCTGGGCCTGGGATGGAGCCACAGTTTAGCTGAGCGATGGCCTGTACCATAAAGAACAAAAGGCATTCCCCTTCCCCTTCCCAACCACTACCCAAGGCAGGGATGCAGGCCTCAGTTCCCAAAAAGAATGGAGGAAGTTTTAAGAAGACAGAAAACATCTTTTGCCATTTTTCCCCAGGTCATTACTTCTGTGACATTAAGAAACAAATATAAGTCTCTCATCAGATAGGTGCTGCCTCATTGTTTGATTTATTTAGCTTGTTAAATCTTGGCTCCTGGAGATCTCTGCTTTAGGGATTTTTTTTTAGGTCCTTGGCTATTATTCATTCTCTTAGTCATTGTATTCCTCCTGCTAGAGGTCATGTCCCCTCCAGGGTTTTAAATGCTTTCCAACAGCCAATCACCCCCGAAATGATTGCCATCAGGATTAGACAATTTGGAGAACTCAACAACCTGTCTGCTCAATAAAATGTCTAATTTTGGATGATGATGACTGGGTGACCTTAAATCCCAAAGCAACTGTTGATAATGACTCTGTTCCAGTGACTGCATCCATAGTGGTACCTGAGAGTGACATCCTACTGTCTGGTTAAGACTGTCAGCTTGCTGAGAGGATGACAAAAAGGGGGGAATCATTAAAGTAAATAAAAATGGAGATCAGGCTTGAGGAATCCCTGAGAAATCAAAACTAGTTATGAAACCGCCTTTACAAATCGATAAAGGGTGCAAGGCGAGAAGTGTGGTCAGGGCCTAGCTAAAAATAAGGCACAGGCCTAGCTAAAAATAACAGTAGTAGTTAGCCACTGCCGCTCTTGCTTGATTCTCTATAATGGCCATTCTGGAGCCACATAGCTGGTGGCCATAAAGATTCTTAGCTTTCTCCATAGATAACATCACCTTTTCGAAACCTAGGGGTAGTTTCTGAGATATCTTCCAGGTCCTGCATTCCAGTGGAACGAATGACCCCCCACTCCCAGACCAGTGTCCCACATGGAGAAACTGACTCAATTGGTCTTGTGACCCCACCCAAGAAACTGGTCAGCAAAGAGGACAATTTCTACAACCCTGTGGTTCCTCCCTGAACCCAGACAATTAGCAGATTCAATTGCCTCCACCAAACTGTCTTTAAAAACCCTGTCCCCCAAATTCTCGGGGAGGTGGATTTGAGAAATTCCTCCCATCTCCCTGCTTAGCACTATGTGGAATTAAAAACTCTCTCTACAATAAGCCCTGCTGTCTCAGTGTCTTGGCTTCCTCTTGGGCAGCAGGCAAGTGAACCTGGTTGGGCAGCAATAATTTGGGGGCTCATTTGGGATCACCCCCACGGGCACATGCCGTGGTTCGGCAGCCTCTCACTGGCAGAGTGGACTTAGAGACATGCCCTGGCAGCCGCTCAGCTCTCTCGCACTGAGGGCCATCGCTGGCCCTGCCCTACCTGTGGCATGTTGTCCACCCATGGTGCTTGGACCCGTTTACAGTAGAGAAACGGTTTCTGGAACCTGAAGACATCTGGTCCTGGTGAGTATTCAAAGCGTGTACAGCACTGCCCTTCCTTCTCCGGGTTGTTTGACCGCTCTGGAGGCGTGTTGGCTCCTGCGTGAGTCTCAAATGGCTTCTCCTATATTATAGGAAGACTAGTGTCTTGGGGACACTTCTCCCCAGTCAGATGGAGAACAGGGAGTCTGTCTAGAAGAATACTCTTGAATTTTTGCTTTGATATCCACTGTAAAATTAGTACTTTATTAAAAACAATGACAAAAATGGATCCTTTCATTTGAAGACTCCTTAATTAAGAAAAAAAGATTTTAGAGATCTCGTATTCTACATAATTGTCTTATTTGTATTTATGGAAAGATCAGAACTAAAAGAAGATGTAACAATTTTGGGGCTAGCCTTAAAAATTCTCTTGACAAAATTGAAGAGCAAATACCCGATCTAAAACAAAAATAAAAGTCCTTTGAACACTGCCCGTGTGGGAAGAGAGGCAGAAGGCAGTTTACCTTGCAGCTGATAGTTAAGGCTTTGTGCTTCCACCTTGGCAGCCTAGGTCCAATTCTTGGGCAGGGAATGAACGTGTTCTGGTTTGGTTTGGTATTTGTGTCACTTTTGCCATTTGTTGATGCTAGTGAGACTTTCCTTTCTTTGAGCTGTTTTTGTGACTTTCTGGATCTCATAAGAACATTTTTCCCCCTCTTTGGAGACACTCCTTGATAAAGTTATAATCTGGGTTAAGGCTTATTGATTCCACCTAGAAGGGTATTTCAGTTAAAATGTTTGTCCTGGCTAGAGTTGGCTCCATTTATTTTCATCCCTCTCTACCTTTCCTCTTTGCTGATCCCTGAGTCTCGGCCAAGCAGAGGTGGCTGACCACTCAAGGCGATGCCCACTGTGCTGTCTACGGATCTTCTGTAGCCACGTGGCAGCGCTGGAGTCTCTGGGCTCCTTCTGGTTCAGCTGCCCCATTCGTGGATTGTTCTTTGCACAATTAAACTATGTGCAATTTAATTTGTCAGAAGTAGGTTCCGAAATCAAGCTCCCAGAGACCCCCAGGAGCACCAAGTGGACAAACGAGGTACCCACCAGGTCGTGCCCATTACTGGAGTTCATGGGCAAGTTCTTTCTCAGATACTGAAGCTCCACACAGTTGTGTTTTGAGCTCTCCAAGTATGAGCAAATTCTTGATCCCTAACGGGTTTGAAAGTTGCAAGACAAACTGTACTGGGTGTGGGATCAGACTGAATCCCATTACCCTGCCTCCACCTCCAAGGTGGCTGGCACTGTGGGCCTGTGCCACCACGCACGGCTGAGTTTCAGTCCTTTTGTGGAGATGGGGTCTTGCTTTGTTGCTTGGATTTGTCTATGACTCTGGGGCTCAGATGGTGCTCCTGCTTCGGCCTCCCAAAGTGTTGGGATCATGGGCGTGAGCACCACTCCTGGCTCTTAACTGGACGTCTTGAAACACTTTTATAAAAAAATGTTATATCTGAAAGAAAGGAAATTTCTGTTTATAACAGTGTCTGAGTGGGAGGACTGAGTCACTAGAAACTCTTGTCAAAATACATGGGAAGTCTTGCCTGTGTTTAGGGTACTTTTCCTGGCTATCTTATCTTAACTGGAACTTTCCATATAACTTTATTTTTCCCTTGGTATGAGCAAATGATGGTACAATATTGAGGCCTAAAGTCCTAGCTCTGTGCTTTCAAATTATAAATTTTCTGCCTTGTTTCACCTAGGAGTAATCTTTTTAGAAGGTGAATTGTTGCCTAGCTAACAATTGCTTAGGGCAATACGATAGGTAATTAGATATTAAAAGAGTAATAGTCTGAATGTATATTTTTATATACATAAAAATATGAATGTATTTATATATATATATTTTTTTCAGACTATTATATATAAATATTTTTTAAGCCGGCAAATAAAATATTCTGCTTCTGTCTGTATATCTGTATGTTTGTGTGTCTACATGTCATCTGTATGTGATATTTCACTGCCAAAATACATGAAAGAGCTCTAATTAATTGGCTTAAGAAATAAGCGCTTAAATCAAATATATTATCAGGAAAATACAAAAGAACTCAAATGCCTTTTATTTCACGTGACTTTGGTAATCTTTGATACATAAAACTAGTTTTAAAACTGTTATTAAAGTTTAGATGTTTTAAGATCACAAAACTGCTGCTTCTGTAATATTTTCAACATATGCTGGATTTGACTGTGAGCTTGTGTTTTTGGTTTTGAGCCTCTGGATTCTGGGGTCTTCACAGTGGCCATGGTGAGGCCCGGGGACATGTCCTCAGTGCCTGGACAAGCTACAAGCACTGTCTAGCCCAATATGGCCCCTTCTTCCCTGTCCCAGCTTTGCCTCCTGGCTACTCCTCAGGAATTGGATCCTCCAGGCACCCTGTTTTCCATCTTGAACTCTGTACCTGGTGAATGAATTGAGGACAAAGAGAAGCCCTGTCCTTTTATAGCCATTTTTGATGCCACAGGGCTGTGTGAGACCTAGGAGGACCAGGAAAGACCTTAGGGATGGAACCTATGTTGTGGTTTCAAATTTCTTTTCAATAACTTAAAATCTTAAAGTCGTGTTATATTAAGTTAAAGAGGATAATCATAAATGACTGAGTCACTTATAAGGTAAAACACTAAAACATTAATTGCTAAGTTTAAGTTTATATGCCTTGACATCTTATTTTATGATTTAGGAAACTAAATATATTTAGGTGTGCTGATAAAAACTGGGGACTGATAACCGTTCAAAGTTACCTTAACTTCCTAAGTTTTTCTAAGTGTTTACATTATGACTAATATATGTAATTAAAACTGCTGGATAGGCTGGGCACAGTGGCTCACGCCTGTAATGCTAGCATTCTGGGAGGCTGAGGAGGGAGGATTGCTTGAGCTCAGACATCGGAGACCAGCCTGAGCAAGAGCAAGACCCCATCTGTACTGAAAATGGAAAAATTAGCATGGCACCCTGGCATGCACCTATAGCAATCTCAGCTACTCAGGAGGCCTAAGGTGAGGATCGCTTGAGCCCAGGAGTTGGGAGTTACAGTGAGTTACAATGATGCCACTGCACTCTAGCCAGGGTGGCAGACTCTGTCTCAAAAGAAAAAAAAAAAAAAAACCCTGCTACATAGAAGAGAAACAATTCCATATAAAAAATAATTTTTTTAAAATAAAGGGTTATAAGACATAGAAATGCTAATAGTTCTGTTAAAAAATAATTTTGTCTCATTTATTGGTTTTAAATTAATAAGTAAATGATTAAAACTAAGTGGATATAAAAAAAATGAAGGTTATAAAGGTTTATAAAAATCTTAACTTAAGGTCAAATTGATTAAAATTAAATGGATTGGTTTATAAGTTTTTATTGAAATTCACTTTTCCATTAATGCACTAATGGAATGGTAAAATTCGTTTTTCTCTTTTGAACTAGATTTTCATGATATTAATAGGAATAGGAGAAGATTTTTTGTTTACCTTTTGAACAGACTGCAAAAAGGGGGGGAAGGAGAGAGAAAGAGAGACAGATTCAGCCTGCTTCCTCATTAGCTTGTACTGCAGCCTGTCTATATTAGGTCTTATGCTTGTTTGAGAAACTGAGTCTGCTCTCTATCAAAGAATAAGATTTTTGCATTTTAAAAATCTTTCAATTATTAGTTTGGCTATGGGAATGACTATAATTTTATAGTAACCTGTAATCTTATTTCATGACAAGTCTCTTATGATGAACAATTCATGACTTCCTGCTTCTTAAGCTTTCACTAAAATTTAAAGTTACTAAAAATAAGAATTCTAGTCAATGCATGTGATTCTATACATAGAGTAGACCAAAGAATAAGATATGTTTTTTAATAAGAAAAATTATAAAAGAAGTGTAAAATGTGTTCTTATTAAATACATATGTAATTTGGTCTCATTCAGAAGTTATTTAAAGGTTAACTCAAAATGTGGGTTTAGAAAGAAGATAAAAACAAAATAAAAAGTAACTTGTGGCTAAGAGAAAGAGATGTAAAAAGGCAATATAGAAATATATTTTTGATAAGAAAGGTTAAACCGAAAGGAAAATTATATTGTATAGAAAGGATCTCATGTGGAAATTTTTTGTCCTAAAATGACTGGTTATTTAGAAAAAGCGAAAGTTAGGACAAAACAGAAAGTTTAGATATGTTTATAGATGGTCCATGTAAGTTGAGATAAAGTTTATAAAAGGGAATGCATAAATAAATTTTGTATGTGATCCAGTTGGCTATCATTTTTAAAAAAATCTTTTTTGGTTGGCCGGGCGCGGTGGCTCAAGCCTGTAATCCTAGCTCTCTGGGAGGCCGAGGTGGGCGGATCGTTTGAGCTCAGGAGTTCAAGACCAGCCTGAGCAAGAGCGAGACCCCATCTCTACTATAAATAGAAAGAAATTAATTGGCCAACTAAAATATATATAGAAAA